>JALPQD010000002.1:908991-953991 GCA_023101885.1 Typhlomys cinereus
ACTGCCTGGCAGATCTGCCCACTGCCCAGAACCACTCGCACACCCTCTGTGTCAACAGCAAGCCAGCGAATCAACAAGTTACCACTGAGCTGAGCGCTCCAGCCTCCCTGGCGCCCACCGTTCCCACCCTTGCCTCCCACCTCCCGCTAACACGTGACCTTCCCTTTCAGACTCGCCCTCCAGACGCCTGCATCCCAACCGGCGCTTCTCCCCGCGCTCCAGGCAGCTGTCAAAGTCCGGATGCTAGCGGGCCTCCAGACTAGCCAGCCACCGCGGGCGTTCCTAGGGGGGGGATCAAGCTTCCTCCCGCCCGGGAGAGATGCGGAGGTCGAGATCTTCAGACCCACTAGGCGGGCGAGGCTGGGGCGCCAGGCTCCGCTGTCTCGGAGGAGCGCAGTGTGAGCGGCCGTGGGGACCATCCCCTGGCGCGCTCCCCCCGGACTCCAGCCGCCCACCGAGAGGGCGTGCGTTCCCAGGGGAGCCCCAGCTGGAAAGCCCGCCGAGTGCGGGGTGCCGGGCACCGCCGGAGCCCACAAGTTTCCACTCCATCCTCGGCCACGGGGTCCAGTCACAGCTCGGCTCGCTCTTTTAAGGATGATGACGCTGATTCCACCGCCACCACGCACATCCCAGGACTGGAGCAGACACCTGCTTCTCTCTGCGGCAGCGCCCGCGCCCAGTTCTGCTTCAGGCATCCCCAGCCCAAGCCCGCGAAGCTCCCACTCCGGGCACAGAGAGCCCCCAAAGTTCTCTGCACTCCCCAGACCTCGCCTTCTCCTGGGCGCCTGGACCCCGCCTAGGGGTTGGACCCGCGAACCTCACGGGTCCGCAGCTTACAGGCGCGGACTTTCCGGGGTCGCGGGCGCAGAAGCCCTCGGGAGAAGCTGCCACAAGCCCGAGTCCCCGCGGTTGGCACCCTCAGGCCGGCCCTGCCTTCTCTCCTGGAGAGGACGAAACTTCCCCAGCACCCACCTTTCGCCGCGAGGAGGCGGCGCCGCCGGCTGCCCCCGCCGTCGCCGCCGCCGCGGCCGCTCCCCACGCCCAACGCCAGCAGGAGCGACACCCAGCACAGCCGCCCGGGCAGCATCCTCGCCGCCGCCGCCACCGAGCTACCGCCGCCGCCGCCCGCTGCCCGCCGCGCCGCAGGGCCGCCGGGATGTGCCGCCCGCTGTGCCGCCCGGTGCGCTTCTGGCGCCGCCGCCGCGCTCGGCCTCCGGTGCCCTCCGCCGCGCCGCTCGCTCGCTCGCTCGCGGCAGCAGCCGCGCTCACTGGCGCGGACCCGGAGCGGCTCCGGCGCTCACCCCGGGACGGCCCGTGACGTCACGGAGGGAGGGAGGTGGCTCGTGCATATTCATGAGACGCGGACATTGGAGCCCAGTAGCGCACTCCCCGCTCCGGGTCTCCTGGCTCCGGCCCCCAACTTTCAGTGCCACCCCTTCTCTCCCATGTCCCGCACTCTTAGGAGCAACTGCCTCAATCAGGAGCCTGGCTCCCCAAGGACCCTAGTGGGTGACTGTGGAGAGCCCATCGACCTAGTGGACCTTTTGAGGCTTTCCAAACTGCTACTGAGAGAAATGGAGGGTTCCCCCAAAAAGTGATCCCCCGGGACTTGAGGTTTCTCTATGGGGACTGAGGATCACACCCTGAGGTGCCCTTTGAACAGACACCCCTGAGGCTGGAGGGCGACAAGGCTGGCATCTCTGCAGGTCCTGCCCTTGGCCAGGTCTCTGGACAGTCGCTCTCTGCTGCCTGGTCTGGGGAGGGCGCCAGGCGCTCACTAGAGCCAGAAAGCTCAAGGGCTGTTAGGAGTCCTTGGATAAGATAAATGGCCACAGACCTGCTTGGCAACGGACAGAATCTCAACCATCTCAGAGAAGCAGGGATCCATGGACGCGCTAGGTTCAAAACGACACTCTTGGGTCTGCAGGGGGTACAACATTTAAACTTGCCAGTCAGAAGCTGTCGCCTTTACACCGTTATTGTATCTGTAAGAGCAAGCTGTTCTTACAGAATCTCATGCCAGGGGTCATTGTTGAATCCCTGAAGGCTGCGAGTCTTCACCCCTTCAACCCCACCAGGTCAAAGAAAAACCATGAAGATGCTGAGCAAATGTCAACTAATGGCTCAGAATGCATCACTGACTGTATTTCCTTTGCTGGAGTGCCAATGTCAACATTCAAGGGTCACATGCATTGGGGAACAAGGTAGACATGGAAACAAATAAAATACTTTATGTATTTATCCACTTTTTTTCCCCTGAACAGTAAACAAATTAAGGGTTAAGCATTGGAGGCCTCAATGCAAAGTCCCCCTCCTGAGAAGCCAGAGAGGATAAAGACAATTTGATCCATGTGAGCGTTAGAGTCCTGCACGGTCCTTCTGTTGCTAGATGTGAGACAATACAAATCAATTAACCAAATTGTATACACTGGCACAGTGACTAAATCACATGTTAGAATGAACACATGTATTTAAGGGTGTTAAGCAAAGCCATTAAATCTATTAACAGCCCTTTGCTTTCCAGTCTCCCAGTGAGACCCTGGCAAGATGCCCAGGGCACTGTGCTGGTTGGTGAAGCGCCCACCTCTTCAGCATTTCAAGCACCATGGGGGGATTGTGGACAGCTGTGGTGACCACAGGGGACTTCGACCAGGGAAGCTTTTCATCCGAAGATCTCCTTCAGCCCACATATCAGCATCTTCGCTCTTATTGCCATTTCACAGGTGGAAAAATGGAGACTCAGGCAAGTTTGATGACTTCTATGTCCAAGATCAAAGAGCTAACAAATGTCTCAGGCCTGCACCAAGGCTCTGCCCTTCTGGAATTTTGCCAATCATCCTGGATTCCTCTTCTTCCTTTTTGTTTTACTCTGGGGTTTCTCAGGTTCTACCTTCCATGGCTAGAATTATAAGGCCGTCATTATTTCTCCCCACTGTTTTGCATGAGACCTAGGGATCCAATTTGTAAGGCAAAAGCTTTAACTTCTGAGCCATCTCCCCAGATTGCTTCTCAGACTTTGAAGTCGAAATCCATAAAGAATCATACATAGGGGGCTGGAGAGGTGGCTCAGAGGTTAAGCCTCTGCCTTGCAGGCAGAAGGTCCTGAGTTCGGATCCTAGCCCTCATGTATAGATGCCTGCAGAATCGGGGGCGGCCTGCGTTTCTGGTCCTGGTAGGGCGGAGCCTGTGAATCCGGGACGAGAGTAAACAAGGAGGAGGTGGAGGTGGTCCAAGGTGGTTTCCAAATTCGCCAGTGATTCTATACACACACAAAACACACGTGCGCTCGCACAATTGAATAAATAAAAAAAAATCATAAGAATCATACACAGATGTGGATGATGAGCCACGTGAAGTCAGGGAAGCCAGGAAACAGGAGAAAGGCCAGTTTGACCCCTTTGCCTCTGCTTATGCTCCATCCACTTTCCTATGCACTCCCCTCATGATTCTCTTTAATATCTAGATCTTCCTTACCAACTAATCTGCTATGTCTCTTGATGCCATTACACTGGGAGTTGTTAAGACCAGCTGATTCCAAATATCTGGTATGAAATTTTAAAAGCAGACCAAAAATGAGAAACAGTAGGACACACAAGCCAATGAGAATACAATGAGAATGACCCTTAGGCAGGAGGTCAGCAGGAAAGTACGCAGCATGGAAAAGTGTTAGGGGCAGGTTACTTACCTGGAAACCAGCACTAATGTGTATCTCTTCTGCAAATGAGATTAAGAGCATTGTAGTAGATGGAAGGGACTAGTGACCACAGTTTGACCACACCCTCCTGGGTCTCTCCCTTTTGGAAGTGGTTTGCTGCCAACTTAAAACTTCAACCCCTAGAGTGGTAATAGCAAGATGTTTGTTTGTTTGTTAGCTAGCTAGTTTAGTTTGTTTGTTTGTTTGTTTGTTTGTTTGTTTGTTGTTTGTTTCTGCCTTGGATTTCTACCATTGCCATGGAAAGAAATCCAGGCTAAGCCTGCAGGAGAGTCAGGGACCAACACAGAGCAGAACAGAGCCATCTCAGCCAGCCATGGCCACTGTAACTTGGTCAACACAAATGAATTACAGAGACATGAGCAAGTACAGACAAGTATCTGACCCACATCAAACTGCTCAGCTAATATTTGAGAAATATAAATGGTTGTCCCATTCACCTACAGTATTTGGGAATAACTGATTAAACAATTTTATATCCACTGTATAAGGCATTATAAGAAGTGAAGAACTGAACATGAAGCATTCAATATGATGCATATAGTTAATGTTCTATAAACATGAAAATGCCTTCCTCTTAACCCAGCTTCCCAAGTCTCTGAGATGCCGCCATGACCATGTCTTGGCTTGCTTAGGGTAAAGGCAATAATGACTGGCTTAGAGCAAAGAAGGCCTTAAAAAT
Organism: Typhlomys cinereus; assembly: GCA_023101885.1. Lineage (NCBI taxonomy): Eukaryota > Metazoa > Chordata > Mammalia > Rodentia > Platacanthomyidae > Typhlomys > Typhlomys cinereus. The sequence continues at coordinate 913,386 of JALPQD010000002.1, forward strand.
CTTCAGGCTAGGGCTGGAGAGATGGCTCAGGGGATAAAGCTTTTGCCTCACAAGCAAAAGGACCTGAGTTCTGATCCCCAGAACCCAAGTAACAATGTTGGGTACAAAGGGCAGTGGCCTGCAGTTCTGGCCCTGGGAGGCAGAGCATGGAAAACCCTAGAGCAAAGCAGTAGGAAGGGAAAACCCCATTTACGCCATTTATATAGAGCACTGCTCTGCTGTATTCTTCTGCTGGGCTGTTTCAAATAGCAAAATTTGGATCAAGCAACCCAGCAGTGAATGGACCCCTATTCACTCAGTGCCATCAAAGGGGGTTGAATTTTATCTCATTTAACTCTTGTACCAGCAGCCACTGTTCTGTTTTATCAAATCAGATTACTGCCTCAGAAAGCTGCAGTAACTTACCTGAATTCACTTAATTATACAGAATTCTCATCTACCGAGTTCCACATTGTAGCTTTTCCTCACATATGATGGTTTGGTTAAAGGTATAAAAGATAAATAAGATCAGAAAAGATAGCTGTGGGGCTTGACTTTTTAAGTCTCTAACTATCATCACTTATGGCTAATGGCCATTTAAGTAACCAATTATCACCAAAGTAGTGATACGCATCTCTAAATTTGTTGAGACTGCATTTCTTAGTCTTGGTTCTTATGGCTTGAGACGTATTCTTAAAGTAGTGAAAAGCATGACATAATCCAAGACCCACCTACAAGAAAGTAATGAGGCTCAGGCAATTCATCTGGGTCAATAGTTTTAATAAATAAATAACTTCCGTTCCAGAAAATAGAATCTAACAGGAACAGGTCTCACATAAACATAACAGCTCTCTCATTTGCACCAGGGTCATTATTGTTTTGCCCAATTAAGCCCCCAAACACAGCCCCCTGAATAATTTAAGGTGCGCAAATGCAGAAAATAAATAAATTATACCTAGTTATGGAAACTTACTTTTTAAAAGAAATCCAAATGGGAGGTTTCCACTTGATTTCAAATTTCATTCCAGTAAGAGGACTTCACATTAAGAGAAAGGTTGGGATGCCAAGGTCTGAAGAGGGAGCATCACTCATTCCCCCAACCGCATCTCAGCAGGTAAAGTTAGGTCTCTGTGGCTCCCAAGAAACTGAGTATGTTACAGAGTTTTCGGCATTGCTCTCTGACTTGATGCCAGGACAGTTGCCACTGATGCCAAAGGAGTTTGTTTCTATCGGGTTATTTTGGAAATTTAGGTACTTCTCTTCGGAAAAGTGTCAGAGATGCTTGTTTGAAACCAAATCCAGTACATAAGGGTGCCCAGGTAAAAAGCAAGGATGCCATTAATTAGAGCAAGGTGTTATTCCTGAACACTTTGCTACAGTCTTCTTTAACCTTTATACCCTGTGGCAGTTTTTGTAAAAACAGTCATAAAACTCAGTGACACTTTTTTTTCATGTGAGATAAAAATCTTCCTCTTCTCCTTGAATCTGGGCTCCCTTGAATCTGCGTAGCTCCAACCAACAGAGCTTGGCAGGAGTGATGTTATATGATTTCTCAGTATAGCTCATAATGTCAGAATGGCAGCTTTTGTTTTGTTTGGGAACTAGATTTCTTTCTGGGCTTCTTGTGTCCTGCAGTCAAAGATTGAAACCAGGACACGTAGAAAGGTTAAAGCAAGATTTATTGAGAATGAGAGGAAAAGAGAGGGGTAAGAGGAAGCAACAGGAGGAGTAAATAAGGGGGAGGGAGCAAATGCTTATAAAACTATGTAGGTTTGAAAAGTGGCTTCTCTATTGGTTAATTTTAGTTTCTTTAAATGGTCATTTTCAGTCCTTTGTGTCTGGTTAGTCTGTTTATACTGGAGGTCGGCCTCTGGTGACTAAGCCGTTTCTTTTTCTAGAAAGGACAAACTTACCCCACTTTTCTCCTTTGCAAGTAGCAGGTTCCCATGGGTGTGGGTGTGGTTCCCAAGGGACCTTCTCTACGCTTCTCAATAGAAACTATTCTATTGCTTTGGGAGGATACTCATGTGTGAAAGTCGGAGGTTCCCTGCGAGAAGTCCAGCTACCAGAGGCCACCATGGCTGGAGCATTGCAGACCATGTGGAAAGGTTCCATGAAGGTTACGTTGATGGTCCAAGCTACTTTCAACATTTGAGTTATCCCAGAACTGCGGGGTATTGGCTAGCTAGGAAGTCATTCCTGTCCCAGCTCCCAGGCCCTGTCCTTGCTGATTGGATCCTCCCAGATGGAGTCCTGGGCAGAATTGACCAAGGACAAGCCATTTCCACTAAGCCTTGTCCCATTCTTGACCACAGGATCTAGGAAGGAACTATAAAATTATAGAATTATATACTTATAATTATAGAATCCAGGAGTTCCAAATACCACTAAGAACTTGGATGGTTCATTATGCATCAGGACTAACTACAACATAATCATTCTCATTTTCCCCATACAGCATCAACAAGGAAGAGGCAACAATGTAGAAACAAGTAATGCCTAATTAATCCCCTTTGTAGTTCAAATGTTGAAACTTGCAAATATCAGAAATAGAATTATTTTTGTAGTTTGTCCTTCTTTCAAATTTCTTGTGTGTGTGTGTGTGTGTGTGTGTGTGTGTGTGTGTGTGTGTGTATCAGAGGGCTCTGTGTGTGCCTGTGGAGGCCCAAGAATGACTTCCAGAATCATCCTGGATTGCTTCTACCTCCTTTTGCTCTGGGATTTGCCAGGCTCCACCTTCCAGAGCCATAAGTACAGGTGGCCACCATTGTTACCTGGAATCCAGGATCCCAACTCAGGTCCTTCTGCTTGTGAGGCAAGAGTCTAACTCCTGAGTCATCTCTCCAGCCCAGAATCATTTTTTAAAAGCAATGGAAATCAATAGAGTTTAGTGGAAAGAGAATAACTCAGAATCAGACAGGCCTGGATGAAATCTATTTCTCTACTGTTTTCCAACTCAGTATGTCAAAAGGAAGCTCCTATAGATGGAAAAAAAAAGTCACAACCCTTGCCTCAAAGAGATAAGAGGTAGTTTATTCTGGAGTCACATATGAGTGAGCATGGCCCAGGAACACAGATTTAGGTTGCCCCAAATTCCATATGTAGCAACAGTTTTTGGAGATTTTATAGCCAAAGAACAAAGAAAACCATACATTAAGACACTTTTCAAATATTTGGTGGAAACATCAGGTAGGCAGGTAGCAGCAGAGCATGGAGATCTCTGTTAGGTCTTAGATATTATCTGAGGATATTCTTAGCTTGTTGGTTGATGGGAGCTAATGTTCTACTCAGTTAAAACATTCTGAAACATTTTACTTGATAGTCACAGGGCCTTAGACAGACACAGAAAAGAAGCAAAGAATGACATTTAAAGGGGAGGGTTTAGGGGCTGGAGAGGTGGCTCAGGGGTTAAGCCTCTGAGTTCGGATCCTAGACCCCAGGTACAGATGCCGGGCAGAAGCGGGGGCGGCCTGCGTTTCTGGTCCTGGTAGGGCGGAGCCTGTGAATCCCAGGGCAGAGTAAACAAGGAGGGGGTGGAGGCGGTCCATGGTGGTTCCGGAATTCGTCTGTGGTTCGACACACACACACACACACACACACACACACACACTCACACACACACAATTGAATAAATAAGAAATAAAAAAAAATTTTTAAAGGGGAGGGTTTAAAATACTTTACAGTTAAGCTCTGAACATTCCAATCCCCTCCAGAGCCATTGAAATGCTGATCATTTGATCAGCGTGGTCAGTCAGTGCAGAGATCAAGGACTGCACATTTGAACTTGCCAGTCCCAAGCTGCCACCTTTCCCCTGCCATCGTAGCTAGAAAATGCATCTGTTAGAGTTCAGTGAGAACCGAACAGGTAGATGTTTAATCTGACAGATGGTAGAGACAGTAATAGACCCTTTGATAGTTCTGATGGGCAGCTACCCAGGGCCACGTAGGTTGTTGCCAGCCTTTGTCCTGACTCTTAATTTATTGTGTATGTTCTATGCAGATGAAATGTGGACAGTCATGCACCTACAGGGACCCACTGTTGCCTTCACCAGTATTGCACCATCCAATACACCTGCTAGAGCACTCTGAAGGTGCGCTGCATACCTAAAATCTGTCTGGTCTGTTGTGTCAGAGCTTCGATCCATTTACTTGAGAGGTTTTATAACCACAGAACAAAGAACATCGTAAATAAAAACACATAATAAATAAATAAATAAATAAATTCAAGTACTTTGGTGGGAGCATTAGGTAGAGAGTTACAGCAAAGGGGAGTGACTTAGCGGACCACTAAGGCCCACCAACCAAAAAAGAATTTTTCTCAAATAACATCCGAAAAAACATATTGCTTATTAAGCACCCACTATCAGCTCCATGCAAAACACTTTACCTCATTTAACCCTATAAAACTCTGGAAAGATGATCTATTTAGTATTTCCATTAAACTTCTGGGAAAATTAGAACTTACATGTATTCTAAATGCCTTATCCCAAGAGATTTTAGTTGTTCCTCTAAATGAAGGAACTGAGATTTGAACTGAGGTCTATCTGACTCTGCAGCCATGTTTTTCTAGCCAAGTGGGGCCATGTGTTAGGTCTCTCTGCACAGCTATAGACAGAGGTAGAAGAGAGTAGGTGTGTGGTCCTGATTCACCATGGCTATAATCCCAGCCCAAGTTTTACAGGGTGGTTCCTGCCATTCAGGGTCTCCCACAGTTTCTTGGGTTGGAGTCCTGGCTTTCCTTGTTTCTGTCTCTCTCTACCCATAGTTCTTCCGGGGAGTTGCTCCTTCCTGTTTTCTTTTCTTTTTGCTTCCCAAGATTTGGGTTGAGTCTCATGTTGCAAACCTTCTCCTTGTCTCTTCTTCTCATGCATGAATCTCATGTAATCAGTTACTCAGTTACTATCAGAACTTAGTTCTTCATATCTGCTTCTCAAGCCTTCTTCCATGATTTGTAAGCAGAAAGCCCACTTTCTGTAACCGGGTTCTGGCTCCACTGATAATCTGCTCCAGCCAAGCTGGTGTAATCATCGTATCCAAAGAGTGCAAATCCTTCTGCTACACCTTTGCCCTCCTTTCTTCTCGTGCTGTGGACTGGATTTCAGCCTCAATATTCACACGTTGAGGTTATAGCCCTCAGCACTTCAGAGGGTAACTGAGTTTAAAAACAGGGTCTTTGAGGAAGTAGTTAAGTTCAAATAAGACCACTGTAGAGGATTATGGTCCAATACGACTTTGAAGAAAAGTTGAACATAGACACACAACAGAGGAAAGGTCATAGAAAGACAGAGAAGATGTCTATTAGCAAGCCAGAGAGGGTGCAAAAGCCAAAGCTGAAGATATCAAGATACCAGACTTCTGGGGACCAGAAGTGTTGGAAAGTGAATTCTTTAAAGCAGCCAGTCTGCCATCTTGTCTTAAGCAGCCCTGCAGATGAAGTCACAGGCTACACTGTCTCCCTCTTTCATCCTCTCCCAACCACCTCCACAGTGTCTCTATCTTTCCTTCTGCTACCACCTCAGCCTCCTCAAGAGGCTCCCTATCACATCTTATAAGACCCTGGGCTGGAGAGATGGCTCAGGGATTAAGACTCCACATTGCAAATAGAAGGTCCTGAGTTCAGATCCCAGGTCCCTCGTAAAAGAAAGGGCATTGACCTGCACTTCCAGCCTTGATGGGTGGAGCCTGGGAAATACCAGAGCAAAGCAAAAAAAAGAGGTAGAAGCAATCCAGGATGATTCCTGAAGTCATCCTTGTTTCTCCACAAGGACACAGTGTGTCATCCTTGTTTCTCCACAAGGACACAGTGTGCCCTCTTTCACACACCCACACACATGCATGCACGCGCATGCATGCAAGACGGAAAGAGAAAGAGACACAAATGGAGAGAGAGAGAGAGAGAGAGAGAGTTTTTCATTCAATTCACAGAACCCTAATGGATCCACTCCAGCCTCTTTCCCTGGCCACTCGCTTTTCATGGGCCTATGGTTTCTGAACATGCAAAGTCTTTTCTTCATATGTTTGAACCACTTCCTGGAATGGCACTTCCCTCACATCAACACATTCTTAAATATCCAGAGGACATCTCGGCCCTGTACCGATGCTCTTTGAATCCTCCGAATCCTGTACAGAAATCTTTCGCTGACCTGCAGGTCTGCTTTGCATCCTCTGAACCGCTCCTTGCTGCTATTTTCCTCTGCGTTTAGTTGCCTTTATTACTTGCCTCATTAGCTTCCAACATTATTCTAGGAGAAAATAGATTGTAGGAGAGGGAGACTTATGTAGCCAAAATGGAATCTTATTTGTGGAATGAATGAATGGCTTGCACTCTTTTTTATCCTTTTTAAAAAATTTATTAATTTGTTCTTTGGCCATCTCCAACATGTATATAAGGGCATTCCGATGACTCTGGCCCCCTCCACTGTCTTTTATCTCCCTTCCACCCCATCCACCGCATCTCTTCTATACAAATCCCTTTCTCGCGTTGATGTATTTTGGTCTGCGACTCACTGAGACTATGTGTAATCACGGTTGGGAGCTATCGTTGGAGCCCGTAGGCTCACCACTGGGTGCAAACAGAAGACTGTGTTAGCTCTCTCCTGGAATCTTCAGCACTCAGTAACTCAGGTTAGGGTAAGGTCCATGAGCCCCGCCTCCACCCATGATTGACTGCTGACAGGGCCAATCTTGAGCTGGTTCAGTGGAAGCCCGCAGGTGCTTTTTAGTTCCTAGTTACAATGGTTGTTTCACGCGTAGAAGCTGGCATTTCACAGACCCACTGTCTTCGGGCTCTTACATCGCATCCGCCTTCTCTTTCACAAGGTTCCCTGAGCCTTGGAGGGGGTGGTATAAATGTCTTCGCTCCTTTTTTGACTGTTTTGCCAAACGTTCTATTACAAAACCACTAAAGTGGCTGCAGATCTTGCAGAAATCTGTATTTTTCCTCAGTGGAGTGAGATGCTCAAGGATTCTTCGTGGAGGCGGGGAGCTGGAGAAGGCAGTTCTGAAGGCAGGCTGTGCCCCGCGGGTGATTCTGTTTTCTACGTGGGGGAAATTTAAACAGAGAAGCGACATCACGATCTGAGGTGACAAAGTGTGGGATAAGTGCTGGTTATCCTTGGTTTGCCCCCAGACTCTTCTCTACACGGCTTGCTGGTAGATAGGAAGAGTCAAAGGATATACACACTGATGCTTAAGGGGGCTGGGGTCGCCTCTGGTAGACTGTCAGGCAAATCCTGACTCCGCGTGCAGGCAAGGATGGATCCTGGGAAACAAGTTGTTCTCTTCCCAGCCTCAAAGGAAGAGGCTGCTATGCCGGCTCCTCAGAAGCTTCCTGTCTAAGGATGGGGAACTGACCAGCCAAGTGCTCTCAGAAAGCCATTTCACCAAAGTCATCTTAAAGTTTTATGTCTTTCAATTTCTCAGTATTTAAGAATTTTTTTTCCAACTTGGCATGGTTATGGGTAGTGAATCATATGTCCAAAGGGGACAAGGTATTTTATATCACCTTCATACGATGTTCTATAACATCTGAGAATGTCAAAAAGGAGCGTGGAGTGGCTGACACATGATAAATGGGAGGCACTTGTCAGTGGAGGAATTGAAGGACATTAAAAACCCGATGCCATGCCTGAAAGGCAATGCATGACTCCCTTCCTCACTTAATCCACCAGTAACTCAACAAAGGAAGACGACTTTACTGGAAAAGATACCCAACAATTCTTTGGATTTAGAGTTTGGGAATGAAACACTTAAATCAGACTGCTAAAGTCCCAACTAAATACATTTCCTTCAGATAGGCCTAAAGATTGATTTAGACTGCAGCTGTGTTTAAAGAGGGGAAAAATGGTCAAAGAACAGCCACACGAAAGATTAAGAATTTGGAAATTTTACATAATACAATTCATAAACATGCATATAAAACTTTGTACATGGAAGGCAGAGTAGGTCTTCAGAGAAACTGATTAGATATTTACATCTTCAAAGTGTTTAAAAAGGTTCTGTAACTAAAAATTATTTACTAGTCGAACTGCAATGTGTGATTGTAATAAAGATTTTTCAAATACCCAGGACTGATACGCAACCAATGGGACCTTATGGAGGGAAACATTAAAACAAGCAAAACAACATAAGTAATGAATATTTTGGTACATAAAAACAAGATCTGAAACATTATAAAGTAGATTTGGGATAATGAGTGCAACAGTAGTAAGAAAACATTGGACATAAATAGCATGGAGAGGTCTTGATTAAAATTTTAGATTTCATGGATTGTTCAAAAGGAAAGACAAAAATCACTTGCAAACTTCTAAAAGCTTATTAAGAGAAGAAATTTTATCTAATAAATAACAGTGATGAATTAAAATGAAAATATTTTTTAAAAATACAATACATTGAAATGACCAATTTGAGCATGTTATTACTAAATGGACAATGATAGTGTTTGCATAGTAATCATAGAGATAAGAATTTTTTTGCATTTTTATATAAATGTTGAGGTATGTGTACATACATGCTTGTGGGGGGCACACGCATCTGTGAAGGGTATGTGGGTGCACATGAGTGCACTCCATGAGGAGACCTGAGGTTGATATTGGGAATCATATCTGATTGCTCTTTCGCCTTATTGTTTTTGAAGGTAAGTTTCTAATTAAACCCAGAGCCCCACTCTAGGGCTAGTCTGGCTAACCAAGCTTCATGTTTTGAGGGTGGAATGACTTCTTTTGATTCTCTTGCTTGTGTTGTAAGTAGTCTAACTATTGAACTAGCTTACCAGCCCAGAAACATATATTTTATTAAATACTTCCATGAGCTGTTTACGAGTGGCATTCTTGAAACCTGACAACAGAAAAGTTGAAATTTAGTATGTTATAATATGTGCACATTTATATGTATTTTGTGTACACATGCACATACATGTATAAATACAACATATGTGTGTATATATGTATACTTTCATATGTATACATATGCTAAGTGTTGCTTTTTGATTTCCAGATAAAATAGCATATAAGGCAAAAAGTCTTATTAAAAATAATGACTATCACAACATAAAAGTAAAATGTGCAATTTGTTGGTTACCCATAGTAATTCTAATATTCCATATGCTTAATAACATAGTCTCAAAAATGTATAAAATAAAAATGCTCATAATCAAAAACTCAAATGTACAATCATAATAAAAGACATTATTGAACTTCAATTTGCAATTTGTAGGGAAGAGAACAATAAAATATAGGAAGACCAGAGGAAATTTGAATAGCTCTCAAAGTAATTCTGCTCCAGTGGACAAATTTAAGTATAGCAATTAATGATTTAAGGAGATAAAACTTAAATTTTCAAGTATAAGCTAAATATTTGCAGAGCAAGTCCTAAAATATATCAAGGAATCTTATATACATAATATTTTATCACCATTATGCTAAAATACAATTAATGACAAAAATACTGCGATGGCTAGATTCAAGTGTTAACGTGACAGTTTCAGGCTGTTTGGGGCACAGCTATGAAGAACTGAACAAGCTTTCAGGTGATTGTTTCATTGATATGACAGACTCCACCCACAATGGGTGACGCTTTCCAGTGGCCGACCAGATAAAAGGAAGTGCAAATGAGAGGGACTTGCTCATCTCCTGTTCTGTATGAACTCTCTATGTTGAGTCTGCTATCGGTCTGTTGTTGCTTTCTCTGCTGCTGCAGCTGCTGTTTCTACTATTCTTAACTGACAATAGAGTTTTGAGTTCTTTGTCCTTGTCACTGTTTCTCACTGATGTCCCAGCATCTTCAGTCTGGCTGTTATTCATGGCCGACATCAGCGCCCAAGGTCTTCAGTTCTCCAGCATGATTGAAATACTAGATTTTCAAGGGATCCTTCAGGGTTCTGAACTTCAGCTTAAGAACTGAGCAGCTATAGTACTGGACTACACAGATTTTATGTTGTGAATTTTAAATTCCATTGGTTCTGTTTCTCTAGAGAACCCTGACTCATACAGATACCCACATACTTGGAAAGTAGGAAGGGAAAATTTATCAGTGCATCAAAGGGAAAAAAAAACATTAGACATCTGAAAACACTTAAAATAGTGATGAAAATACTGCACGTTGGCCCTTAATTGAAAAAGTTGAAGTAGTATTGAAAAGTAATAATGTTGTCTTTGATCTCAGAATGGAGAATGTTTGGAGATTGTCAGTTGAGCAGCAAGTGAAAAGACTTAGAGATTGAACAATAGTCCTCAAGACTATGCGATAATACAGAGCAATCGACAGAGGAATGAAGCCTAATAGACAGACCAGAAATAGATCAGCACAAATAGAATACTAATGGATGCTTCGAGTCAGCAAATGAAATGAAGGGCCACTCACTAGATATGAATGCCAGACAAAAGAAAGCTGATTTTGGAAAAATGCAAAAATATAAATTTTAAAAGAAATTTTAGGAGGCTTGTTAAAATAAAGTTAAGGAAGAACCTCTCATAAAACAAAATGGGTTTAAAGTAATCAGAATATATCATGTACATAATTGAAATTTTCTAAGAATAAGTTTAATTAAAATGCATAAATTAAGAAGAATATCGATATGTTCAATTCATTGAAATTAAGATCCTGGGTTCATTTTGATACCAAAATCAAAGTGAAATATGAATACATTAGGTAAAGACAAATATGAGCACAGGCAACTGACCAAGAATTAGTTCTAGAAAGCGTGAAGAATTTCTAGAAATCAACAAGAATAAAACAAGTAATTAAGAAAATAGGGATGATGACAGGATCTGCACAGGAATTGCCCTATCAACGATTTGCCATGAAGGGGAAATGTCTCAAGAGGTCCCGCTCCTCCCTGAGAGACTGATGAGGACTAATATTGATGAAAAAAATGGAAGATGCTTTCCTCAGTGAGATACCCACTGACATATGCTTCACTGCCTCAGCAAGGACTCAGGCGAACCAGCTGAAACCCAGTGGACCACAAGTGCAAAAAAGATTTGAAAATAGGAGGGAGTCTGGCAGGGAAGAAAAATTGTAATGGAAAGAGGAGGGGGGATAGGATTAGGGATTAAGGTGTGAAGACATCATAAATTTACTATATTCATGTGTGAAATACTAAAAGAACAAAAATTCACACATAGAAAAGGTCACAATAGTGGGGGAGAGAATGTGTTGGGGAGTATGGGCAAGCAGGAAGAGGAGTGAGGTTAATATGAACATGACACATTGTATGCATGTGTGAAATTGTCAAGGAATAATTAAAAGTATTAAAAAAGAAAAATAAAACAGGGGACTATTTTCTAATTATTTACTAACTTTAACTCCACTAAATCTGAATGGAAAAGAAACATGAAAATGATGCTTAACATCATAGGTTATTAGGGAAAAAGAAATTAAGCTATCAAAATATCATTTCCCACTTACTGAACTGGAAAAGTTTCTAAAGTTTAATAATACTATCTTTTGGTGAGAATAAAGAGCACTGGGAATTTACGCACTCTTATTAAGAAAGGTGTGACCTCTTTAGAGGTCATTACATGAATTCTACTATGTTAGTATCAAAGGGCTGCTATGACACAGAGCAGTTGGTCAAAAGCAACAGACATTGATTTTATCACAATGCTGAAAGCTAGAAGGCTTAAATCAAAGTATTGGCTGTACCATGCTGTCTTTGAAGCCAGTAACAGAGTCTTGCTGGCCTCTTTCAGTTGAGATGATCCTGGATGTTCCTTGGGAGATCTCTTAGTCTCTACGTCTGCCTCCACCCTCACAAACCAATTTTCTTTGTTGCTATGTCTTTCTATGTCCATCTTGTACGGAAGCCAGTCATACCGGTTTAGAAAACCATTGCTTCAGCTTCTTTCACAGCTGCTTGCTCCAAGATACCTAACAAAAGCAACTTTAAAGAAAAAGGAGTTACTTGGTTCCCAATTCCAGGTTCCAGGTTTCAGTCCATCATTACAGGGAAGTCCCAGTAATAGGAGTCTGAAGCAACCAGTCACATCAAGTCCACAGCAAGAGCAGAAGCAATGAGTCAATGTTTCCATGCTTGCTTGCCATTCCCAGCTAGCTCTCTCCATCATCCTGGGCTAATTGCCTGCAGAATAGCCTCACCCATGGCAGACTGGCTCTCTCCACATCAATAATGCAGTCAATACAATCCCTCACAGGCATGACAGAGGCCAGATTTAATCTAGAGAATTCCCATCAGGTATGTCCAGAAGCCTGCCTCCCAAGCATCAGCTTAAAAATTAATACTAAGCATCACACCAACTTCATATCACTAACATCATTAAAATACACCCGTAATGAGTCTACTTCCAAATCAGATCAGATTCTGGAGTTAGTTCTACTTTGAGATAATGTATCAAGTTACATATTTAAATATAAACATAAAATATGTTTATATGCACATGTATACAAAAATATGTATATAATGTTCATTGAACATTTTCATAATCATGAAAACAGGAACAATATAAACTACCTTCCATAGAAGATGTGTTTGATTATGATAACTTACTTAATGGAAAATTATAAAACAGTTAACCAAAGAAACTAAATATTAACATCATAGGCAAGACATATGGCTGAGCTAATGCAAGAATAAGAATTCGGGCTGGAGAGGTGGCTCAGGGGTTAAGCCTCTGCCTTGCAGGCGGAAGGTCTTGAGTTCGGATCCTATACCCCACGTATAGACGCCGGGGTGGCCTGTGTTTCTGGTCCTGGTGGGGTGGAGCCTGTGAATCCGGGGCAGAGTAAACAAGGAGGAGGAGGAGGTGGAGGCGGTCCATGGTAGTTCCCAAATTCGCCCGTGGTTCTATACACACATGCGCACACACGCACACGCACAATTGAATAAATAAAAAATTTAAAAAAAAGAATAAGAATTCAACGAAATCCAGAATTAAATTAAACCAAGAACTCCGGTATGACAGCTAGTTACACACGCCAGCTTGAGAATTGAAGGTTGCCCTTTGGGCACATCAGTAAAGAGTTATTATGTTAAGGCAATCCTGGGAGATTATCTCATTGATGTGGGAAGATACCAATCATAGATGCCACTCCCTGGGCAGGTATATAAGATGGAGAGAACTGGTTCAGAGTTTTGGCATACAGGCAAATTGGCAAGTTAGAAGTATGTCCCTCTCAGCAATTGATGTAGACATGGCGTGGTCACTTCCCTTGATTTCTGATCAAGAATCATAAGCTGGAATAAACAGCTTGTTCCCCTAAATTGTTTGGGTCTTGTATTTATTCTGCAAGGGGAAGATGAAACTAACACACCAGGGAAGTATGAGAACACCCAAGCTGCCTTGACTCTGAAGGATTTGGCCAACACGTGTCTTGTTGTATTTCACCTATTCACAGTTAGTCTACTTCAACCCTGAAGACAGCAGCTTTACTGTGACACAGAATAAGTACTTCAACAGAGATGGGACATCAATGACACAATCTGTTTAAACTGTATTCCTGGGTAAGTGAAACAAAATATTTACCTTGAGAAGTCATGATCATAAATCTACCCTTTCATGTGTTTGCAGATTTTTTTAAAAAAATCAATGTTTCTTGTGCATTTGAAAAAGTTTCAGGGCAAAACGTTGAAATTCAAATTCTGTTACCAACGGGTGACAGAGACCAATGTGTACTGTGAGGAGTAGCACTTTCCATGAACCTTAAGGAACTGCCAGTGGAGACTCTCAGGGTTAAATAAGCATCATATATTAAAAAAGAAAGAAATATACTGACCTGAATAGCAGAAACAAAATAACAGAAACATCAAAAAATAGACATTGGAATTTAGAGAGGTTAAAATATAAATCACTTTTAAAAACAACCAAAGTAGTAAGAGTTTGAAAAAAAAATCAACAGAACAGAAGAGACTACTAATGAGTAGCCAGAAATAATATAAAAAATAAAAATCAAGGCTGCTTTATAAAGCCTTGCCTCATAAACATGAGGACTTGGGTTCAGCTTTCATGGGTTCCTGAACACATGAAAAGCCAGACCTAGTGGCAGATATTTGTAATCCCAACAAGAGATAGACACTTGAGATAAGTTTATTCACATAAGATCACTGGTCAGCTAGACTAGCCAACTTGGTGAAGTTCCAGGGCAACGAGAGATGCTGTTTCGAGTGAATGATGGAAGAAACCTCAGAAATGTCACCCTAAGCTGATGCTGACCTCTGCACACAAGTTCACACACATATATATGTATTCATACCTAGTAACAAACATGAGCGCATATGTGTGTACATACATACACATGCATTCATACCTAATACACACACACACACACACACACACACACACACACACACACACAAAGTAAAATGCTATTTATTGAAACAAAAAAGCCCCCAAGGGACAAATTAATCAGCAAATGCTATGTAACTGAAGAGAGAATTTTTCCATTAAAAAACAGATCAAATTAATTATCCACCATTCAAGCCAGAAATGACAAGATGAAAAAATATAATAGTAGGGTTCAAGTGAATGACCAAGGGAGGAAGAGTTCAATATAATTGCGATTTTAGAAAACAGGAAAAAAAGGGGTGAATGGACAACATAAAAACAGAAAATTTTTGAAAATGTTCCAGAATTTCTAAGACTCATAATCTTTAAGTACAGAAATTTTAGTAAATAAAAATCTCAAAAAGGTTATTGAATCCATACCAAACAATATGAGTGTTAAACCTGAAAACTTAACAAAAAAAGAAAAAAATGAGTGATTCGATACTGCCTTTGCTATGGAAACAACAGGAGTAAATAGTGCTCAGTAAAGATAACCTTCAAGCTGTAGCTCTATGTCTCATGAACAGAAACAAAATGTAGTCATTTGCAGGCAAAAGGAAATGAAAGAATTTATTGCTAAAATTATTCTTCAAGACAAAACTTGACTTGTTTTGGAAGAGGGAAATAATGACAGATGGAGTCAGTGCCAGAAGGAATAACGTGCCAGGCAGAACAATGCCCCAGAAGTTAGCCCAGCACACTCCTTGGGACAGCTGAGCGCTCCGTCCTGCACAGAAAGTTGTCTGAGGTTGAGAGGAGCAGCATGCTGACTTTGCACATGAACAATGAGACTCAACAGCCAAGCAGTGTGGGTAACTTTCAGAAAGGGCAAAAACACAGATTCTCGCATAGAACATCCTGAAAAGAATGTATCTATGCCATCGCTTGGGTTTGAAGCCAGTAAAACCCATTTCAGATTTCTTCGTAACAGCACTGTAAAATAATAAATTAGCTATGTTTTTAAGCATTAAATTTACAGCATCCATAAGAAACTAATGCCAATAAGAAGTAAAGGTATTGATAACAGTTTAAATAAAAACAAGTACTTGAGGGTTAAATAATAAAATGATCTATGTTGACATAAATAGAATGCTTCATCGCTGTCAGATAACAGCCTATATTTTGTAAGAAATGTATTAGTTGAGGTTTTTTATCAAGACATACAAACCCTACAGAGATTTCAGTGGAGGACATTTTCATCTGAATACTAATTAATATAGACATGAAATAATAGTTTAGACATGGTTATAAATTATGGTGACATTGTCTGAGAAAAAAAAACATTACTTTTTGGGTAGGGTAGAATGACCACTGAAGAGTTTTCACCTCTCCTAGGGCTGAGATGCAAATATTATCAGAGAGGGCAAAACTTGCTTCAATGACTGACAATGAATAACTCAGAAATAGCGCTGTTGGGACCTGCTGGAAGCAACCTTTACAGTATAAGTAGAGACCACTGTTGGAGGCTATCAAGCCTTGGAGCTTGATAGTGTGGAAACCCGGACTGGAAAGCTACCGCAGTGGGAATCTACTGCACTTTCCTACTCAGGATTAGTCACAGTGGTTCAAAGTCATTTACACGGGATAAAAATCAAATAGGAGGCAGAGTCTGTCACAATTTGCAAGACATGCATGCTTAAAATACCAAGGCAACCATTCTAAAACTAATCAGAGTAGATGTATTTGCCAAGCAAGCATAAGTTTTTTTTTTTAAAGCAACATTTCAAGAAGGTAAACAACATAAGAAACAATCAATTTAAAGAAGGTAAGAAAGAATACAGGGCATTAAAAAAAGAAAAGACAAAAACTATATAATTAGGTGCTGGAAAAACTGGATTGTCACAAGTAGAAGAATGAAATTAGATCCCCATCTCCCACCCTGCACAAAAATCAACTCTAAATAGATCAAAAACCTCAGTGTTAAACATGTAATGCAGAAATTTCCAGGGGGAACATTAGGGAGTATACTTTGAAACACAGGTTTAGATAAGGACTAAGGACTTTCTTAATAGAAATAGAATCCAATTCATGCAGGAATTAATGTCAACAATTGACAAATGGAACCTCATGAAATTAAAAAAAAAGAAAACAAACTTTTGTTAAGCCAAAAGAACTGTTAACTGAGCAAAGAGGCAGCCTACAGAGTGAGAGAAAATACTCACCTGCTATACATCAGATGGAAGGCTACTTTCCAGATTATATAAAGAACACAAAACACTAAATATAAAGAAAGCAAATGAACCAATTAAAATGCACCACTGATATAAACAAAGATTTCTCAAAAAAGAAACACAAATGTTTAAGATATATCATTAAAATCTTTAACATCCTTAACAGTCAAAATTACTGTGAGATTTCATCTTTCCACAATCAGAATAGGTAAGACTAAAAAAAAAAAATAAATAAATAACAAATTTTAACAAGCATGCAAGAACAAATTTTAATGAGAATGCAAGAAAAGGGAAATTCTTTTTCACTGTTGGTGGAAATGGAAACTAGTGTAGCCACTCCGGAAATCAATATGGAGATACCTCAAAAAAAGAAACAACAAAACAAAACAAAAACGAAACAAAACAAAAAAAGAGAAGTAGAACTACCGATGAATCAGCTATGCTACTCCTGAGCTAATTCCCAAAGGAAATTACATCTTTTTTAAGCTTCTTTATTGTTTATTGCATAAACATATATTCTCACATCTGACACTTTTTACATGAATAAAGCAGCAAAAATAAGGCCATAGCAAGATGTGTTTCACATAAGCATCACCTTGCAAGAAGCCTGCATCCCTGCCCAACAAAAAGTATCACATAGCAAAGCATGAATAAGCACCGTACTCAGAATATTACCAAGCATGTGTGAAAAACAGTATACTCATGATATATCTTACTTTAGGATTCTTTGTGGTGCATAATTCCTTGATCATCTTTTATGAAATAAAAATATGAAAAGATACAAGATCTGAATTAAATTTATTTTTACAATATTTATGCTAAATTCAAGAATAACAACTTCATTGACTAAATGTTAAATGTTTCTAAAGCAAAGGGCAACCTTAATTTTTATTAGCCTTCTGGAGCATGTAGAAAAAAAGGTAGATTATTCTTTTATTTGCAAGGAGACTGGGTCTCAATTGGCACTCACCTGGCATGAACAACAAGTATTACAGAAAGACAGACACCACATGTTCTTTCTTCACATATAAATACCAACATCAAACCGCCAGATTTGTGCAACTCGAAACCTCCAGTCCAGAAGATTCTCTTAGCACTCAGTGTAGTTGGCAGAGAGTAGATGCCTGTGGAGCACTCAGCTCCCAGCTGATTATACAATTGCCTCCCCTCAAGAACCAGGGAATTTAAATTTTAAAAAATGAAGAACTAAAATAATGCAAAAAGTATTAGAGAGTGAAAGTTCCCAAGTATTTCTGAGTATCTAGAGATAATCATCAGTAAGCCATATCTAAAATATTTTAAAGAAATATATACTTACATATTATATGCAAATCTATGTAATTCTCATATATGAGTGTAAACTTAACGTAGTGGTGCTTTTCAATTTTTTAAAACTTGACAACATTGCTGAGTTTCTTCGCAGTGAATACATTTGATGCTGCTTTCTTCATTTTTAGAATTACATGCTAGGACATGTACCAAATGAATGCAAGTTTAAATATAAAGTGTCATAGGTGTCCCTTATCACCATAAATGATAAACGAAAAAGTATATAATTACAAAGTGGAGATAAGTAGCCTTTTGAATATAAATCAAATAATTTTTCAGCTAAACGACATCTAGTATTTGGAAAATAATCTTCATTCATGTTGATTTAAAAAGATGTAATTAAACATACTGCCTAAAACATAAAGACTCAGTAAAATGAAATTCAAATGATGTATAAGCAGCCAGCAGATGTTAACCAAAAAGTAATTAAAGTACCTAAACTAATGCACCCAAATAGACTTTATGGTAAAAAGAATCACTTTGTATCAGTTTTTCAAATCACCAAGAATACATGACAATTTAAAATTTTTAAGTACTTACTGACAATGTCTTAAAATACAAAGCAAAATTTGATAGCACAAAACATGTACAAATATCTGTAATTCATATAATTTCATAAGCTTCCATTAGTAGCAAACAAGTAGAAAATAATAGGAGACTTTAATAGCAAAATTAATAAAATAAATGAATGGATGTGGTAGTACCCAATAACTAGAAATATATATTCTTTTCAAACACATGAAATGATTTATTTTAGAAAGTATAGACCATCTCTATTCAATTCAAAAGATTAATATAATCTATGTACAGTTACATGCAGTGCATTGAACAGCATACCACCACCAAAAGCAGTGAGATAACAAAATGCTAACCAAACTCATGCCGTAATGAGCATCGTGGTGCATGCCTAATATGCTAACACTTGGAAGACTGAAACAGGAGGATTATGTGTTCAAAGTAGACCAGGGCTGCATGAGACTCTGTCTGAGAAAGAAAAAGAAAGAAAGAAAGAAAAACAGAAAGGAAGGGACGAAGAGAGGGAGGGAGAGAAGGAGGGAGAGAAGGAGGAAGGGAGGGAGGAAGGAAGGGAAAGAGGGAGGGAGGGAGAAAAAGAAAGAGAAAGAAAATAAGAGGAAAAGATGAGAAAATGGCTTGCTCACAAACTCATTCTGCAAAGCCAGTATTTTCTTGTTGCGGAGCCAGACAAGAACACAAGAGAAGTACGAACATGCATCTCAAAACCCTCAGTAAAATACTTACAAAAAATTCAACAACAGATTATAAAGATTATGTACATCATTATCAGAAAATTTCACTCCAGGGATACAAGATTCTTTAAATACGTAAACAAATAAAGATAATACACCACATAAACAAACTCAGAGGCAGAAATACATAATCATATCAATATAACACAGACAAGACTTTGGATCTACTTATACAACCCTGTGTGATAAATTTCTAAAGAATTAGTAATAGGAAAGATTATATATCAACATAATAGAGGCTGTATTTTAAATTTCTATAGCTAATGTGGCTGGAGAGATGGTTCAGAAGTTGAGACTCTGCCTTGCAAGTAGAAGATCCTGAGTTCAGATCCCAGGTCCCAAGTAAAAAACGCCAGTCAGAAATGGTGGCAGGCTACACTTCCAGCTCTGGTGGGCAGAGCACGGGAAGTGCCAGAGCAAAGCAGGAAGGAGGTAGAAGGGATATAAGATAAAGTCCCTGAACTCATCCTTGGTCTTCCACAGGGACACACAGTGACCCCCACACAGAGTAAATCAATAAATAAAAAATATTTTAAATATTAAAAATGAAGCATAGTCATATTTATTAAGAAATTCTATAGCTAATATTATCCTAAAATGAGAAAAAAATGAAAATGTTTCCTCTAAAATCAGGAATGAGACAGGATTTCCATTCTCCTCACTCCTATTTGGACATTTTGGAAATCACTGTTGGAGTTCCTCCAAAAGCTAGAAATAAAAGTACTATATGACCCACTATAACACTTCTGGAATTTTCCTAAGTTACTTCCTATCTTACTACAGAAACACTTGCAGATCCTTGTTCATTGCAGATGTCAATTGACTGATGAATGGATAATGAAAGTGTGCTTTACATACCATGGAATATTACTTAGCTATAAAGAAGAAAGAAATTTTCAGAAAAAAAATGAACAGAGCTAGAAAAATATTATACTGATGAAGAAATCCAGACCCAGAAAGACAAGCGCCGCATATCCTCTCTTATACATGGATCCTAGCTTTGAATCTTCACATTAGTTCTTACTTGGAGTACTCAAAAGTTAGCAAATTGGAAAGGAGCCACTGTGGAAGGTGGAGGGAAAGCGAGAACACACAGGTGTTGTGAAGGAGAAAAGGATGTATCATAAACCATGAAGAAACATATTAATTACCTTATTTAGAATATAAAACATAATTAAAACAATTAATTACCTTATTTAAAATATTTAAAAAACGAGGAATGGAAGTACTCTACCCAGAGGAATGAAGAGTACTTGATAGTAAACTGCCATCTAAACAGTTATGATTATACACATAGATTAGAGAAGCTTCAGTACTCGACTGGAGAGAGTAATTAGAAGATGGAAAGATTGCTCTTATTCATGGCTCAACAGAATCCATATCTTTAGTGCCTCTATTACTGAAAATAATGCTGGGAGGCAGTGAACTCATTTCAATGAGATTCTTCCCAGAAAAAGGGGATGAATCCTAAAGTTTGCATGAGAACATAAAGTAATGTAACCATTATGGAAAATAGCATAGGGATTCTTCAAAGAGCTAAAAACAGGACTTCTTTTTTTATTAAGATTTTAAAAAAATTTACAAACAAAGTAAGTTGTTGTCCTACCCTCTCTCACCCCTCCTCTTCCGTCCCTTCCCCAATCTATCCCTCTCTCTCCTGTCTCCTGTCTCTGCTTGTGTGGACCACAGAACTCCCTTTGGGTTGTCTGTACTAGTAGGGGACTAGGCCTCTGCCCTTCAGTGGGTAAATCTTCTGGTGGGTACACTCACTCCAAAAAAGAACTCCTATTATCATCCAAAGACATATGCCCATAGAAATTAAGTCAGCATACAAGGTATCTGCAGATGCATGCTTACTGCAGCACTATTCACATTAGCCAAGGTATAGAATCAGCCTAGATGCCTATCGTTGGGTGAATGAATTAAGAAAATGTAATTTACATGCACAATGAAATATTTTTCAGCCATGAAGAAGAATAAAAGTATGTATTTTGCAGGAATATGGATAGAAGTAGGGATTATACTATTAAGCAAATTGTAAGTCTCAGAAACACAAACATTGTATGTCTTCTTTTATTTGTATTTATGTTACATATTGATACATAAAACCATACACACACACACCCACACACACATAGAGGCAATATGAAAGTCAAAGCAAAGCCATCTAGGGAAACAAAGGCTTGGTTAATGGGAGGGAGGGAGAGTGAGGGGACAGGATCAGGGTACATGGGGATTAAACACTTTCAGGAAAAGAGCTTTATGCAACTCAGTGTGACAAAATACAATATAAAATGAAAACGTGACGTGTATATACACAATGCAGTTTTGCTCATCCATGGAGAAGAATGAAAATGATATTGTTTATAGGAAAATGGATGGAGCTCATGCTAACTCAAACAAGGTTCAGTATGGAAAAATGTCACCTTTTTTTTCATTTGTGGGTTCTGACACCTGAAATCATGTACTTGCTGGTGATATTCAAGGAAAAGCACAACTGTCTAAGGGAACAACCAGAACAAAGGAAGGACAGGTGGGACACGGAGGCTATTGAGTGCAGAGGAATTTGCTCAAAGTACCTTATGTTCTTGCATAAGATGCCTTTGTAACCCAGAGAAAGAAAATGTGTTCTAACTATACAGCGGGGTTTTCTTTGGCTATAAGGAGCCTAGGATTATGGAGTTTATAGGAAAGTGGCTGGAACTAGAGAGCATCGCATTGAGTGAAGTAAGAGAGGCTCAGAGAGACAAAGGTCACGTTTACACTTACATGCTGAATCTCGATTTTAATTAAAGGAAGCATGAGAGTAGAATGGGATTCTTTGGGGGGAGTAAAGCACCCGATGGAGGGAAACGAGGGAAGGAAATTGTGGAGCATAAGTGAATGTAAGCCAAGTACAATGGTAAACATGTCTGGGAAATGTCATATTAAAATGCATTTTTGTTTGATAATTTACAAAGACAACAAAATGACATATTCACAC
Source organism: Typhlomys cinereus (assembly GCA_023101885.1). NCBI lineage: Eukaryota > Metazoa > Chordata > Mammalia > Rodentia > Platacanthomyidae > Typhlomys > Typhlomys cinereus. The sequence goes on from JALPQD010000002.1 coordinate 935,395, forward strand.
ATTTTAGTTTAAAGATGTAAACAAAAATAATCACGACTCAAAGAAAACTCACCGTAATTATAAAACTGGTCAAAATGACTATATATCAGTCTAGGTGCAGCTAAATTGGAGATGGAAGTATATACTTGATACTTATGTTAGAAAATAAAAAAATCATTTAACGAGTTAAGCCTCCAGCATAAGTTATAAAAATAATAAAATAACCCTTAAAACAAATAAAATGGAGTGAATAATTAAAATGATAGGAATAATCAAGAAATTAGTGGCAGAAAAGAAACAAAAGATTAATAGTGCCAAAGTTGTGTTTTGAAAATTTTACTGAACCAGGCAAAACATGAACACATAGAAAAGATAAAGCATATGCAAACGTTATTTAGAATGAAAGAGTCCCAAATCAAATGTTTCAAAGACACTCAAAAGATAATAAAAGGATATTATGACTAATTTATGCTGATGAAATTTTTAAACTCTGATTAAATAAATACATGCTAAAAACCTGAAATCCTCTTTGAATGTCTAAATTATGAGGATGTTTTCTCAGAGTTGGGTATTATTGTAGGCAAATGGAAACTAAGAAGCTATGAAAATCAAAGTTAATGGTATCTCCTTGGCACCTACATCGGTGGGGAAAAAACCCCACATTTTAAACCTGGAACACTACTGAAGCATGTTCTAGTTAGATACAGATGTTAACTGAAAACTGAATTTTAGGCACACCTATGAAAAATTATTCAGTTAAGAGAGGCCCTGAGCAAGTCTGTGGGAAATTATCTAATTGGTGTGGGAAGACCCAGTGCAGAAGGTCCCAGTGGATGGGACCATTCCCTGGAGAGGTGGATAAAATGGAGAAAACGGGTTCAGTAGGTGGCAGACTGGCAGAGAAGAAAGTACACCCTTCTCCCAGAATTTCCCAAGCATATGGTGTGGCCAGTTCCCTAAGTTCCTGATGTTAGTATGAATCCCGCCATTCTGATGAACTGTAAATGAGAATCATAAATGGAATAAACTTCTTCCCCTTAGTTGTTTGAGTTCGTTCAGCGGTGGGAAGATGAAACTAACACAGAGTATCAGGGGAAATTTAAAAACAGACTGTATATTAGATCGTAGGGTTGTATGGACGTCCAATACTCAAGAACAGCATTAGGAAAGCAATTCACAGTAGAATATCTGGGATAAAATGTTATATCTACAACAAACTCTTCACAGATCAGGAAAATGTGCATATATAGTTGTATCTGTATTTGAGTATAAGAAATAAAAAAGGAAAAGGAGAGAGATAGAGAAAATTAAAGAAAAACCCTTCAAACTAGCAGGAAAAACAAACCTGGCCGGCGTTGACAAGAGGAATATTCTTGTCAAAAGAATAAGTGTGGTGGTGTTCAACCAACTGATTTGAAGCTGGCAAGAATGTTTGAAAGATTTAATAGCAATTTAGTTGCCACTAAACATTATTGAAGTCCACACTATGCCAATAGAAAAAACACTGTTACTATGCCAGCTGAACACAGATATGAATTTGACAATCAAAGGCTCAGTTTTGGGCACATTTATGAGGAATTAGTAGTGGAGGCACGCCCTGAGCATGGAAAACTGTCTAATTCACTAGGGACATGGGTGAGTGGGGCCATTCTCTGGGCAGATGGATGAAGATGGAGAGGGCTGGGTCAGTAAGTTGGCAGACCTGGCATGTTAGCACAAAGGCAAGTGAGAAGGGTTGTCCTTCTCCCAACAATTCCTGGCGACATGCTGTACCCAAGCTGGCCTTGAACTCTTGATCCTCCTACCTCTGCTCCTTCAGCATGTTCTACCAGCTTGCCCATATATACAGGAATTGCTGAAAGAGGGTCATTGATCACCTTCCAGACTGTGAATCTGCAAGAGTCATATGCCTAAATATGCCAAATTACTGATAGTTAAGGCAACTTACTGATAGTTATGCCTTAACTATTGATTCTTTATAGATGTGACCAAAGCTGAACCTTCAATTGCCAAGTTGATGCTTATGTCGAACTGGTACAGTTAAGAATACTCAAAGCATTATAGGAATTGATTTGCTAATTTCAACCTTCTAGGCTCAGAGGGTGAAAATTGAATGTCATATAAACTTCCAAGAAACTGCTAATTTCAGTTTTACATGTAAGAATAGCTCCACATGCACTCTGGGTGTTCATAATCTCATTGGCCACATCTGACAAGGACAGCACAATGAACACCGAATTAATTGCAGGAGCAGCTCACTCATTCATGAACTTGGCTGCAATATTCCTTTTCCCCAAGTTAAAACCCTAGGAAGCTGACCTAACAGAGTGTTGGAAATGAGGGCTTATTTGATGAATGCAGGGTTCACTTAATTTTATCAAAGAGAAAAATATTATTCACTAATATTAACATATTTAAAGAAATAAATAGACTGTTAATTTAAAGGACCCAGGAAGGTGTTTTTAAAATCCAATATTTAGTCATGATTTTTAAATTCTCAGAAAACTATGGATAGGTAGAAATTTTTTTATCCTTATAAAATGAGTCTATACTCATAGCTGAATATGTATCTATGCATGTACTATATATAAATCTGTGTTAAATATTATCCATTAGTGAATATTAATCTTATATTAAATATCTTTAGTTGTAAGGTTTTGAAAGCAATTTTTCTGTGAGTGGGAATATGTCAAGGATACTACTTCTACCATTTTGGTTCATCTGTGTGGTAGAAGACTTAATAAATATTTAAAAAAATAAAGAAGAGGGAGGTACATAGAATGGGGAAGAAAAGGAAACAAATGCTATTTATGTCTGTAAGTATGTGAGATAAAATATCTGTAGATAGATTATTGGAATCTGTAAGAACCTTAAGTAGAATCATCAAAATAAAAAATAAGCAGAATAATTTGCCTGCCTATATACCAACTGCAAACAATACAAAATAAAAAAAAATAAGTGTTAACATTGGAAACACAAAAGAAGTAGGAACAAACATAACAAAAGTTTTGCAGAAGTAATTACAAGCGTATCAAAAGATATTAAAAGGATCTAAATAATCAAAGTATCATTTATCATAAATATGTCATTTTTAAAAAAAAATGCCACATCGATTTAGTGGAATCCCAGGAAGAATCCAAAATATTTTGCTTCCTTTGTACAGCTTCATAAGCTGATCTAAAAGCATGCTCACGAATATAGAAGAAAAATCAGGACATTCTTGTGGAACAAGTTTGGAAACCTTGTCTTACCTTTATTGGATTTTTTTATAAAGTCACAGTAATTAAGAAAGAATAAGTACATATATATATATATATATATATATATATATATATATAGCTAAGTTATAGTAATAACACAGTATTAGAGACAAGTGAATGACCTAGTGGTCTAGAATATAACAAAACATGCTAGTGTCTAGACTGGATAGGTATGAGTACATAATGTTCGAGAAAAATGGGGTATTTACAAGGAAAAAGCTGAGTTAGTAGATATTTCCTTTGGAGAAAGGACCCTAAAAGCATGCATGTGTCTCTATCATGGGAAACATTAAGTGAATTAAAGACAAGGCCCCTGGGAAAGGTAGGCAGGCAAGCAGGCAGGTCACCACTGCGCAGCTGCAGGAGAGAGGAAGCCCCAGAGGAGGAACAGGGTGGTTCTTCTACAGGAGGAAAGTCCTGCTCAGCAATACTGCTGTCTTCTCTGCAGACAGGTCTTAGCTTCATGAAAACCTTGGCAGAAAAGGCATCTGGGACCAGCAAGACAGGAACACGAGAAAATACTCCCAGAGTAAGTTTGTGGGCTCAAGAACACTTTAGCAGGCTCCGCGAGAGCTAGCTGTAGTGAGATGAACACGTAGAATTGAACGTAAGAATTAATATTTCTTTATAGCTTCTCCAAAAGAAAGCTCTAGCTCAGCTTTTCAGGAGGCTGAGCCAGGATGACAGCACAGCAAGGCCTGCCTAGACCACAGTGTCAGTTCAGGGCCAGCCTGAGCACTTGGTGAGACACAGTCTCGATTTTTTTTTTAAAGGAATAGTTTGGAGATCTGGGTGTGTAACTCAGTGGTAAAGAACTTGGTCAGCACCTGCAGAGACCCTAAAATCTACATGAAAATGAAACTCGGAAGCTTTTATTTTTAATTTATTTAGTGTGTGTGCATGTGTGTGAGAGCGTGTGCATGCATGCGTGTGCGTGTGCGTGCGTGCGTGTGTGTGTGTGTGTGTGTGTGTGTGTGTGTGTCAGAGGGCACTGTGTGCCCCTGGGAGGACCAAGGGTGACTTTGAGAATTGTCCTGGATTGCTTCTACCTCCTTGCTTGGCTCTGGGATTTCCCAGGCTCCACCCACCAGGGCCAGAAGTGCAGGCCACCACCATTTCTTCCTGGTGTTTTTACATGAGACCTGGCATCCGAACTCAAGACCTTCTGTTTGCAAAACAGAGTCTCCAGCCCTGAAACTCTGAAGCTTTTAAAACACAGAATGATGACATAAGATTTTAGGGAAAAGAATTAAAAAACACAAGCTATAAATAAGTACTAACCATAAGAGGAAAAGATCAACCACTGTGATTCCATTAAATTAAAAGTTTGTGTGTGCACATCACAGAATGGGAGCTATTGCTAAGAAAAGATATGTGCAAAGTATCTACAAACTATGGTCTAGAATCCTAAATATATGCAGACCCTAACATAATAATTATAGCCAGCAGATTGTGCGAATTTCATGGTTTTTATTAAATTTTAATGAAATTTATTAAATTTTAGTGAAAATATGAAGTATTGGGAACAATTTTACCCCATTTGTGGGAATGGAAGTTGCCACAATTCTTTGACCATCTTTGTAGTAGATTTAAGACGCATATCTAATGACCCACCAATATCATTCCTAGATGTTTACCCAAGAATATCTCTTATGCACATGAATCAGGAAACATGTAGGACATTGTTTATTATCCAATCAGTTGTTTGTAACAGTCCCTATAAAGAAGCATCCCAAATGTACCAATTTCAGAATTGGTAAGTCATGTGTGAGGTGTTTGTTCAGTGGAATACAACAGAGTAAAGAAAATAAATACACTGCAGTACCCATTTAACAGCACAGCTGCACCATGAACATATAAAGCGCTGACCAAAAAAACCATCAAAAGAGTGACTATGTAGGTATTGATCCTCTCCGGCAAAATTTAAGCTAAGTAAAAACAAATTATGCTGCTTCCAGATGCAACTATGTATGTAAAGATCTATAAAGCAAAGTCCAGAAATCATTATAATAAAAATCATTATAATAAAATCATTATAATAAAAAGCAGGTAGATTTCACCTCTGGAACTGAAATCATGGAAGGCAGGAGCCAAGTCTTTCTATCTTCCTCTTCAGTGTCGGGCACTAGTCAGGCACACAGTTGGCATTCTAGAACTTCTTCATTGGATGCTATTTTAACTGCAGCGTAAGTTGGGAAAGCTTGGGCACTGGCTGTTCTTTGCTCTAAACTTATCTCCATCCTGGCTGCAGGTTTAGACAGGACAATCGTCAAACTGTCCTGCTGGTCACGACTCCCTGGTGCAGTGGTATGTATAGAGAGCACTTGCCATGAGTCATCAAGTTCTTTCAGGCAACACCATATTTTAAGTAGCGGAAATTACCAAAAAAGATGACCCATGGATGTTTCCCATTAGATTTCTTCCAACGTGACTGAGTTGAGTGTGAGCAGGCAAGAAGAGATACAAGGACAAAAGAGTCACTGACATTGAAGGATGGTGTGCGATTAAATATGCCACATCTCTGAAGAAAATGCATCACTTTTCAAACAAGAATCTTCGGTCTGCCAGCCAGGAACCCACCCAGCCAGGGACATTCGTGTGACATAGCTTGGCCAGTGATGTGAGAAGGGAAGAGAAATTTACCAGATTCCAAATCTTACCCCTTTTCCTTATTATTATTCTTGCTACTTACTACTTCTAGAACATAATATAATACTGACAACCTCACCCCGTGCCATTCACCCCCGCTAGTATTTTCTCTGTGTAGCCAGGGCTAAGAAGTTAAGGATGAGTGTCAAGAGAGGGTCGAATATCAGGTATCCTCAGGAGAGAGTGGACCTTCATTCATAGAGGCAGATGGTTATCCGTCATGACCTTATACCTTGGAAGGAGGACTTGAGGCTAAAGAGAGATGTTGTCTCCCTGATAACAGTGGTAGGCAGAGGTAGCCCTGATTTGGGGATGCATTCTAGGTCTCCTTCAGGGGTCTCTGATGGATAGAACAGTCATATCCTGTGTGTTCAGTTCCCTGAGGTTGTCTAGGAGCTTGAAGTAGAATTAAATGAATTAATGGTTAGGTTAAATGGTTAAATGTTCCTGCCCGTTGCCAGTTGCTACCTACAGGGAGATCAGTGAAGAGCTACAAGTCACTAGGACTTAAAGCATGGTATTACCTAAGGCCACTGTGGTGATGACAGCAGTGATCTGCCAGGGGGTCCCAAGGGGATACTAAACATAGAAGCCCAGAATTTAACTAAGCCTCCTGGTGCATCTATCCCTCCTGGTGCCAGCCCAGCAGGTCCAGAGGTAGTCTTGGTTTTTCTGGGCAAAATGATTTCATTGCCCAGTAAGCTAGAACGAGGTGACAGAGGGACTCTGATTCTCCCTATGGGACTGTTTTTCTCTGGGACTCTAAAGAAAGAGATGCGGAGGAAGTTGTATAGTGGATGGTCACAAGTCACGACAGATGGGTCCAGACAAACCTCTTTTCTAAATATATCATAAAGAGTATTCGTGACAACTGCGGCAGCTCTGTTGAACACAGATGTGGAGACATGGGGTGAAATCTGTCAAAAAACCAACCTCTCTAATGCCAAATTTGTCAGTCGTGGGGTCAGGGGGCAAGTGTGGGCATGTTCCGGATTTAGCGTCTGCTTTTTACTTTCCAGGAAGAGACTCCCAAGCCATACGGATCCTGTCCTTGTGTTTCTACAGCTGTGCTCCACAGTGCTGTCACCTAGTTGTGGAAGTGACTTCCAGCCTAGATGGTTCTCCTCAAAAGGTATTTTAGAGGCGACAACCTCCCAGCAACTCAGATAGTGAACTGGGGGAACTCCTGCTTGTGGCCCAGGCTGGCTTACTTCCTGACTCATGCATGATTCCCGACTCAAGGGGCTGACAACCAGGACTCAGATTCCACGCATCAGCAAGGCTGTGAAAAAGATCACCTTTGCCTAGTGGTTTAATTAAGTAGCAGGAAAATAACAATTAACTAGCGTCCATGACAGGTAGCTTCTAAAATACCACCGAGAGAGCAGTTCCACGATTCGGAGGCATATTGCTGTCATCACAGCAAAACAGTGAGAGCAGACGCAACTTCTCATCTGCGAGACCCACATCTCCTCCCACTAGCCAGCATTCAACCCATCAGCCAGCGCAGAGTGGCTTTTCCAGCCCTGACTGAAAAACTCGCGAACATACTGCCGTGTGCCTCGTTAAGCTACAAATGGACTTACAGAAAAACGAGATGATCTTATAAATTTGCAGCTGTCTAGCGTGGCCCCCTGTGTGATGCCCGCTGTAGTTCTGCTAAAGCTCTTGCCTTCTTCCCAGATGTGCAGACCAGATGAGATTGGTTGGAGGAAAGGTGGAACTTCTCTGCTTACGCTTAAGGAGGTGAGAGTGGGGTGGGCTTGGAGCAGGTGCTGAGAATCGCCAGGAGGTAATTCCACTCATTTGGAGTCAAGGCTCCTCCCTCCAAATCACTTCTATCCCTAAGTAAATGGAGCAGATCCCAGCTGGGTAGAAAGTTCCAAATTCCATGTCTGTCCAAAGATGGAAGCCAGCTGTACATTCCCACGGATAAGCATGACTTGAAAAAAGCACAGAATTTTACCTTCTAATGAAAATAAAATTGAATTCCCACAACAGGAAATGAAAATGATTTCAGAATTAAAGCTGAATTTGGTAGTTCTGACCAAGAGAATATGGCCCAAAGATCTCTCATAGAACAGGGCTCAGGGCTACATCCTGATAAAAAAAAATGACAACACAAAAAGAGCAACAGAGAAAGAAGCCAGGAGAGTTATGGACAAGCTGTGTTCTTGCGGCCTGGACTCAGCATTTGCAATTAAACTGGCCAGATGCTGGCCGCGCTTGAGGAAGTGTCGTATATGGCCATTTTCATGCTGGCCTTTGGTGGTTGGCAGTCTGACATACATTCTGTGCTTTGCCTGACAGCACGCTGTGTTTTGCAAGCTGGTGAGGACCATTATTTGCCCAGTACCCGTAACCTAACCTGGAAGATAAGCAATCTCAACTCTTAGCAATCTCAACTGTGGAGCTATGGCCCTATGTCCACAGCTGACCTAATGCCATTGGAAAGAAACTTTAAGTTTAGGACTCAGTCTTACGGGTACCTGATCCCCTCATCTACATAACAAATGGCTCACTCAAGCTGAGGTGACAGATATGTAGTAGAAAATCTTTTCCCTTCTTGGAAGACTCTTGTTTCTCAAAAGAAATTTAAATTTTGAAAAATTGTATTATTGTAAGTGTTTGCTATGGAAAGTAATAGGAGAGACAAATGCTATTCAGATGTTGCAGTTTTTAAGCGCAGGCATGCAAACCTCCTCAAAATTAAAAGAATTTTGAGCTCCTGAAGAGGTTAATCCCTTTAGCCTTAAAGTACTCACCTTGCATTTATATGCTTATGCACACCCATAGACACACACACACACACACACACACACACATGCACACACGCACACACGCACGCACAGAATTTCATACATACGCCTTGTGAAAACATTTCATTCACTAATGTGAAAGCTAAAGTGACTCAATCCTCCTTCACAGAACACTGGGTATGTCAGTGACTTCAGTAGGAACAAGGAAGGTTGTGATGATTTGCTCTTGCAGGTTAATCTCCCAGGTCTCCGGGGGAGCTTACCGCAGCTGGACGCTGGCAGTGAAAGGCTTACACAAGGCCCCTGTCTGGGAACAGCTGGAGCATATGCCAGCAGGCTGGGCAACAGATCCCAGGGTCCCGGCTTCAGAATTGTCCTCCATCCATTACTGCAAGTGTTTGCACAGCTCCTTGCTGGGCCCCACACCTGAGCTAAGCTATGTCATGACAGGATAAAAGATGAGAAAAAATTACCACCTCCCTGTCCCTAGGTCAAGCTAGACTGCTGGCTGTGGCCAGAGAGGAGGGCGAACTTGGGCACAGAATCCCCTATACCAGCATGCAGCCAGGATTCTGGAAGTTTCGGTCCTTTGGATTTGAGATCCATTTGTTAGTCACTCGGCAAGTGAGGCAGGCCCTTTCACAAGCTCCTTCAACAGTGACGTGTCATGGAAGGCTGACCCCATGAACTCTTAATAATATGAACCCCATAATATTCTGTTATAGGAGGAACTCATGAGGCCCTGCCTCTCCCTGAGGGTTTATGGGTAGTTAATCATTGCTGGGAGAAAGACATTTCCTTTAATGGTGTAGCTGCTCATAAGTTGTCCATACTCCTACAAGGAACCCCTCACCCATAATTCTGTAAGTAACCTTAATTGAACTCATTTTTTTTTTTTTTGCCAAGGTTGACTTGAAGGGAATTGTTTCTTTTTACTATCATTAGTGTACTAACTGGCCTGAATAGACATTTGTTTGTCTCCATAGGAAAAGCTGACACAAAAATCTCACTGTAAGATGGAAGGACAATCAATGAGGTGAGAGAGAAGAGGAAACTTGAGAGTGGCTAGATTTGAGTTGAATAGGAACCAGACTTCCAAGGGGGAGTGAGCTAAAAAAACAATGGGATATTGGCTGTTGACAGCCCAGCAGAGAAAGCCCAGCCCTTTGAACTCATCCTCACTCATTTCCAGTGGGCAATAGCTCCCTAGAGACGGAGCTCAGAGGTCCCAGCCCTCTTTGCTGTCGTAATAGGTGATTTCATTTGTGATAAAGAGCTCCGGCGCCAGAGTAGATATGTTTGGAATTGAATTCTGATTCTAACATACATGTCTAAGCCTCTCGACTTCCTCCTCTGTAAAGGAGGATGATAGTAATAACACTTCCCTGATGGAGATTACTCCAGGAGCCCGCAAGATCATTTGAGCACAATCCAGCGTATCAGTAGCACTCGGTACACATTAACTGTCATTTCGTGTCTTTAACAAATGCACCTCGCTTGCCTACTAGGTCTGTGCTGCATTCAGTGCTCTGTGCCGCACAAAATAAACCCAAGAGAATCACCGGCCTCCGCCACCTTTCCCCCCCCCCTTCCGCCCCACCGCCCCTTGGGAATACAAACCCAGAGAGAGGATGGAATGATGAGATTGCAAGACTTGTGGAGAGTTCGACTCCTTTAAAAGAAGGCAAAAGCTCACTTAATGAAGGGAAGATGATAGAAGAGGACCCAACCTGGGCAAAAGCAGGAATGATAAGAAACAAACCAGCTGGGAGAGGATGTGGGTGTGGCCACACAGGAGGTCTCGCAGAGGTGGGGCTCACAGACATGGAAGGGGATCCGAGCTTGGTAGCTGGCACCAAAGGGCCTGGCCTCTCTCTGGGAGCAAGGAGGAGTCAGTCAGAAGGCTGTGTCTGGAACCAGGATAGGGTTTGGGAAGGTAAAATGACTAGAAACTTCCAGAAGCAATCCAGATTTGAGATACTAGGGGCTGTCTAAAGGCGGTGGAGTCAGAAGTGATTGGGAAGCAAAAGCGAGAGGTAGATTCTATACAGACAGCGGAGGGAAAATCCAGGCCTCTAACATGAGAGGCTAAGCAAAGGGTGGTCCTGATTCCTGAAGCTGATCATGTTAGGGAAGGGAAGATTGGATCTGGGGCAGGTTGAACAGGGTATCAGAAAGAAGGGGAGGTGAGCTTGGAAACAGAGGTGGAACGGGCTGGCTGGGCAGACAGAGCCTCCCGCGGGAGGGACCGACACCTGTCCTCTCAGCCTCCTGGGCATGACTCAGCCTCTGTCATCCTGCCCAGGTCCTAGTCGCTATTTGCTTGACTGTTCCTGCAGATGCACCTGTTGCCATGACAACGGCATCTTCAGTGGTCTTCTCCCCTCCCATTTCCTACCTTCAACTGAATTCTGTTCTTTACTCCCCCTGCCGACTGACCTTCATGAGAGGTTATGTAAACCAGGCTGCTTTTCAGTCTAATAAACTTCAAGGGTCCCTGATTGCCTGCAAGATTCAAGTAAATCTCTTCTACAAGGTGGTGTAATAGCTTTCTGCTCACATGGTATCTCTGTGGTTTTCAAACAACAGGAGGAACAGAAAAGGGAACAAGAGCAGGTACTACCTGGTGGTCTCTGAATTCCTCAGAATCCTCACGATCCTTCTGGGTCCATTCCTAATGGGTGACGCTTTGGTCCCAATTTGTTGTCAGGAACATTCTATAATTCAGAAATAAAAGGCTCAGAGACACCAAATCATTTCCCACCTTAAAAAAATCTTCATGGCTTAGCCTTGTCTCTATCTTCAATTTTCTCCTTGGGACGCTACTGTTGGCAGTACCTAAGAACTTCAATACTCGGGTGCAATCTCTTCTTGTGAATGGCTTCTGTTGTTTCTCTTCTGTTCTTAATGTTCTTTCTTTCTTTCTTTCTCTCTCTCTTTCTCTTTCTCTTTCTTTCTTTTTCTTTCCTTCTTTTCTTTCTTAATTTCTTCTTTCTTTCTCTCTTTCTTTCCTTCCCTTCTCTTTGCCAGGATCATTACAAGTCATTATTTAGGACTCCTCTGGAAAAGGAGTTTCTCTAGAACCTTCCACAACCTTCAGCAGTGCTTCTGGATGAGGTCTTGGTCTTCTGCACCTTGTCTTCCTTCTCTGTCATGTTCCCCCTCACACACAGGGTCCTCGTTCTCCCTTCACCCCAAGCTATGCCTCAATGGTCTTTAGATCCCTGCTGGTGACCCAGAGACCCAGGATCTGATGCTCCTTTGTCAAGTCTCTGGTGTCCAAGAAACTCCCCAAAGAAGTGTGTTTTCCTGATCATGCAGATGTCAATCTTCAACTGCCCAATTCCCGCCTCCTCTGAAGAGTCAAGGAGCCTGGCAGTAGCGTGGGTGTGTGAGCAGAAGATTCATGAACACGGCAGGGGCAGGGGAGTCACTGTGGGAAGGATGTTTGCCACAGTACAACAGGAATGAGATTATAAACTAGGAGCAAGTGGCCTTTCGGGAGTAACACCATTTAATTGTTGTATCTTGCTGTCTCCATTATTCTAAGAAGCCCGTGTGGAAAAATGAATATAAAACAGTGAAGTCACTCCCCAAAGAAAACAGCTTAATAAGTTTCACTTGAGACTATGTCTACATGGTTTCTAAACACTGTCTGGCTAGAAAGAAAAGTAAGGCAATTGAACTGCTATTTTAGACTGGGCGAAATGGTCTCAGAATCTCCCAGAATCCTTCGCTGTTGCAATCTGTTAGGAGACACCTTGGGCTCACAGAACCCAAACAATCCAGGGAGTTCTAACATTTTAGAATAAGGAAGACTCTTAAGGACCGTATAATCCACAGACTCGTTTCAAGTATCAAAAAATGAGTATCTTGGACATGTTTAATGCCTAATGTTCAGGCATTAGGATTATTTTAAGAAGGTCAAAGCGGGGCTGGAGAGGTGGCTCAGGGGTTAAGCCTCCGCCTTGCAGGCGGAAGGTCCCGAGTTCAGATCCCAGATCCCACGTATAGACGCCAGGCGGAAGCAGGGGCGGCCTGCGCTTCTGGTCCTGGTAGGGCGGAGCCTGTGAATCCCGGGGCAGAAGGAGATGGAGGCGTCCATGGTGGTTCGCGAATTCGTCCGTGGTTCTACACATACACAGACACACACATATACACACACACAGACACACACGCGCGCGCACATACACACAGTTGAATAAATAATAATAAATGTTTAAAAAAAAAAAAAAAGAAGGTCAAAGCGTCTCCCGGGAACCTGGGGGTTTGAGGTCCTCCCTCCAGGAGCTCAGAGTCTTCAGAAAGGAATGCTTTCAATGGGTAATCGCCCCAGTCAGGGGAAGAATTAGATCTAGCTTCTAAGAGATGGTCAGGTACCTCAGCTACAGTTTAGTCAGGTAAAGGGGGCCAGGGTGGGATAGCACGGTATCCTAGGCAGAGGAACTGCATGCATTCACAGAAATGGTGAAAGAAGAATGTATAACAAAATCTGGAAATAGCAAAGCATTGAGAAAAGCTGCATCGTAGATTGTACCACGGAACAGCGAGCATCTGCAGAGGAAAGGGAGGCAGCACCAGATTCAGAAGCACTTGAGCACTGATAGCAATGCTGAAGAGTTCACGTAGGTATTTTTTGACTGGGTTCCATGAGAAGAATTGAAGGGACATCAATGGTCAGATAATATATTCATCACCAGCTGCAGGCTGGAGCGAGGACTAGAAGGTCAAGCAGAAACTATTATCGAGCAAGAGACAAACTACAGAAAGAATAGGGGAATGGGAAACCCAGTCAGAAACAACACAGAAATACTTAAGACATGATTACACAGATAGAGGAGTGCTAGGAGCAGGAAGGAGTCACAGGGTGATGTTCGGCTTTGATTTGATTGACTAGATGTCAGGGTCTGTCACTCACTGAGTAGAGAGTACTCCAATCCCACATTGGGCAGGGGATAGGGAGAACTGTCACTGATTGAGCACTTTATGTTCTAGGCACTGAGATCCATGCTCTGCATATGTTTTCTCATTCAATCCTCACTTCAAAAGTATGTGTCAAATGCTGTTATGCTCAACTTACAAATACGACACTGCACACAGAAGTGTGCGTGTTTCCCTACTATTTCACCAATAAGTGACTAAGCCAAGACTCAGGCACAGGGTTTCATGGAAATCAACATACACCATCCAGTTTAGAATGCTAATTAGGCGTACCATTTGGATTGTTGCCAAAGTCTAGATATCAAGAGAGAGGTCCACCCGGCACTCCATAGGTCAAGGAAAGAAAAGGTTTCTAGAAGGAGGAAATGATTGCCAATGCAAATGCTGTTAAGGAATTCAGGCAAGCACTGAGAATAGATGATCAGATTTGGCAACGAAAAGACTTTTTAAAAGAAACACTGGGTCAAAGATCCTACCTTAAAAAATTCTAGGGCTGGAGAGATGGCTCAGGGTTAAGATTCTGCCTTGCAATCAGAAGGATCAGAGTTCTGATCCAAGATCCCATGTGAACACACGAGTCAGAAATAGCTGTGGCCTATACTTCTGGCTCCAGAAGGTGGAACTTGGAAAATCCCAAAACAAAGGAAAAAGGAGGTAGTAGGTAGAAGCAATCCAGGATAATTCCTAAAGTCACTCTTGGTCTGGGATATCCTAGAGCAAAGCAAAAAGGAGGCAGAAGCAATTTAGGATGGTCCTGAAATCCACCCTTAGTGTTCTACACACACACACACACACACACACACACACACACACACATAAATAAAGAAAAAAATGGAAATCAAGTCAAGTGGGAAGAGAATTTGGTTGCTGAGTGGACAAGATGGCTGCCCATGAAAGTCCAAAGGTGACTTGAGGAATCATCCTGGATTGCTTCTATCTTCTTCTTGCTCTGCTCTGGGATTTCCCAGGCTACACCTTCCAGAGCCAGAAGTGCAGGCTGCCACTATTTCTGCCTTGTGTTTTAACATGCAATTCAGGATCAAAACTCAGGTCCTTCTGCTTGCGAGGCAGTCTTAAACCCCGAGTCACCTCTCCAGCCTTAATGTATGCATTGTTACAGAGGAAGAACATTTAGTCCAAATGTAGATAAGTGGTCAGAGATACTGGTGGGAAATCAAAGCAGGTTTCTTCATATTCTATTTCTCATTAAAGAAGTAAGATTATAAGTCAAGAGTAAGGAGGTACTGAAAGAGTGAGGAAAGCAGAGAAATGTGAAAATATCCAGATCTGGAAATCCACCTGAGATCTGTGATGATGCATTTGGCAAAATACCCCATGCTTTCCTGCTTTCCTCTAGCCGTGGTTAGCCTCTCAGATACAGGGTGGAAAGTTAACTTTCACTAATGGGAAGGAAAGAGGAGGGTTCTTCTAGGAAAGAAAGGCAAGCATATCCACAAGAGAGAGACACAGGGTGAATGAGCTAGGAGACTGAAAGTTAGTGGCGCTGGTCCAAGGCACAGGAGCCCCTGAGTCCAAGGTGACAAAAGAAATGCGCTGGATGGTGGAAGTGGTCAGAGGAGGCTGTACTTGTAGTTAAGATCTGAGGCTGCCATGATTATTAGCTTCAAAGACCCAGGTGAGCCCATGGGTAAGGGTGACTGAGGCGGAGTGACAAGGTGCCCTGTAGGTGAGAGAGTTACGACTCTGAGAGGTCACTCATGACCTCATGGGGCGGATGACTCATCTCCTCAAATGCTGACATCACAAGGAGACGATGGCAAGAGTAATGAAGGAGAGAAGCGCAGCCAGCCAGGAGCTCGCGGATTTGATGACTAACGCATACAATCTCAGCAAACATATTAAGGAGTGCAATCTAACCATGAGCCAGTCAACAAACTGGAACTGGGAACTGCAATGATCAGGAAAGAGCAGTAAGGAGAGAAGAGAAGGGCTGTGTCAGGAGAAAAGCCGGCTTTCACGGGAGAAGGCTGCCAAGTAGCTGTGACCTTGGAGGGAGGTCAGGTGTCCTTGATAGCAAGAGGGGGGAGGAGCTATTCAGAGAAGAGGTGGATGCCTTTCAGAAGGCAAAGAGAGAGAGAGAGAGAGCTAGGCACGGGCTTGGTAGTGGGCAGCTGGACAGAGCTGTGCAGACGAAGCAAGAGACTTTTTCACTGAAACCCACGGTGATTATGGATCTGGTGAGATCAATCCTAGTTGCTGTGTGCTTGGTTCTCCTTGGGGGATCCTGAACTTGATATGACTGAAGAGAATACAAGACACTGAGGTCTGGGGGGAAGATGGGAGGAGCTACAAGTTGAACACTATGGAGAGAGGGCAAAGAGGAGACGAAGGACTAGGAGTGGATGGTCTGCCCACGGCTAACAAGTGAATACGTGACATCAGCCATAAGCAAGCACCTTGTCAGAGGAGGAGACGATCTGGCTTAGAATCCCCACTCAGTAACACCAACACCTTCAGGTGACAGAGATCACAGGAGCTTCACGGGAGAGAGAGAAAGAGCAGCCAGAGGAGATGAAGGAGATCAAAACCCACGGGACTGCAGGCTGAGAGACGAGGCCTGGCTCAGGCTGCATAGAGGGAATGCAAGGTCAGCACTTCCCACTGAGAGTCATGAGTGTCTTCGATGGTGCAGCTTCCTGCAGAGATGGAGCTATAGACCATGCAGAAGGAGGAGTGGATAGTGGGGAGAAGACACCCCCACACCATGCCTTCACCTAGCTAGAGCCACAAGAACACCTCCATTTCACAACCAGAAATAAGAATATTAATACTAACCCTTCAGGCTGTGGCTGTTTTTAGTTTAATGAAACAAACCATAGCATTTGACAAATAATAGGTGAGCCATAAATAAGTATGCTCACTGTGACATACAGGCTTTGTTGTTGCTTATCTATGAAGGATTTGAAAAATAAGTTTGTGCAGCAATCAAATGTGGAGTTAGTGGATTGGCTTTTTTTTAAACATGGATTAGATTCACTGGAGCATCTTTAGAGATGGAAAATAGAATTGTAAGAAGTGAAGACAACTGTCTCTTGTTGAAATGAACCTGTGACCCTGGATGGATCCACTCATGCTAAAAGGGACAGAGCTTACTTGATAATCCTCAAATGCATTTGGAAAAAGCCAAGAGTTCCCAGAAAGTGTGGCTGTTCAGAAACCTTGAGAATTGCCATTCACGGCTTCAATAGGCCTTATCGCTCTGGCTATAATATGCTTTCTGGAATGAAATGTTGTTGATTATACAGCAGGGCTATGATTTTCCGATTTGTACAACAATATCTCTTTGGAAGGAAGATAGATTGTCATGCATTGAATTCCTAATCCAATGCCTAATTCTGTCCCAGGTACAGTAAATCTTGATGTGTTACCTGAAGGGAAAGCTGTAATTTCTGAAAAAAAAATGAATATTGCAGCATTTTCTATGACCCAAAGAGACTTGTGGAGCAGACTTGGGCTGAACAGCATGGATTCTTGTCAGCCACGTTAAAACGCTGGATGTGGAGAATGGCAAGTGCTCGTTCTGACCAACTGTCACCTCAGTCTGGTGGCTCTTCACCTTCAATAAGTGCAATTCCTGCATCTTCCAAAGGAAAGTACAGGGTAGGAAGATGGCTCAATAGTTTCACCATTTGCCATGCGTCTCAGTTTGCTTGCATGCCGACAATACATTCATGCCCAAACAGCTTATAGAAGCAAGGGGTTTTATTCTAGTTTAGGATTTTCCAAACCACGTCTCTTAGTCCAGCTTGGCAGGAGAGCTCACACCAGCACCAGGGGCCAAAGGGAACTGACCATATAATAGCCATTTAACTTCTGAGAGAAGGACAATCCTTACTTGTCAGGCCAGCATGTCTGGCCACGTATACCGAAGAATTTCAGCTTCCTTAACTTCCTCCATCTTAATGCACATGCACAGGAACTAGCCCCACCCGTCATGACCTGAGCCCTCCCCATCAGCTAGACAACCTCCTGAAGACTTGCTCAGGGCTTAACCCAACCACTAATTCTTCGAGTATGCCAAGAGCTAGAGCCCTCAATAGTCAGATGCACCTGCATGTAACTCTCACACCATGCATGCAAAAGAACCAGAGCTGAGATCCCCAGATCCCTCATATCATGCTGGGTAGGTGTTGGCAGCCTCCCTGTGGTTCCATCCCTGGAAAGTTGAGTTGGCATAAAATCAGAAAAGAGATGCGAGATTCCCAACTGACCCCCAAGAGGTACATTTGGGGAGTGAAGATGAAGGGAGGGCATCGGAAGCCCTCTGAGGATGAAGTCAGACCCGCTGGACAATGAAACGGGGTGTCCCACATGACTGGAATGGGAAGTCAGACATAATATGGAAGGGAGCCCAGGGTCCCATTCTGCAGGGGCAATGGTGGGGGTGGGTCTTAAAGGCCAGATCCAGGACTCTAAATACATTTTTCTAGACCCTGAAGCCACTGATATAAGATTATTATGTGACATGATGCATCTGTGTGTAGTAAAAATGAAACTGTTCTTAAACATCTGTTGGAATACTGAGGAGTTTTGCCCCTTAATCATTATTTCTTAGAGAATGTTCTTGCTGCATGTACTTCTGTTTCATAGATAATATAAGTAATGTCCTCTGAATATATTTCTATTGCCAACAGCTTATTTATTTGAGCAGTTTGTAATTGAGTCCTTGTAATCTATTGCACTACCCTGGCTTTCGGGAGACCCCAATGCATAGAATCAGATTTCTACCTCCAACTGAATACTTCCGAATACAGAAAGATGAAAGGAGTGTAATGCACTACCACAAATACCCTATTTAGTCAAGCCTCTTATGGTCTTAAGTAGCAGGAACCTATTCAAGTTAGATAAAATCAACTACAGACAGAAGCCACAGAAGCATTCACTGAAAGGACCTAGTTTGTTCAAGGGAACCCTGGCAAGGCAGGAAGCAGCTGGACTGGTGTGAGTTAACTTGTGCTTGCTCTTCTCAGCCACTGCTTTCTGATGCG